>PYHX02000467.1:82485023-82525342 GCA_004302925.2 Cochliomyia hominivorax
CACTTTTTCTTAACAAGAACACTTTTTTCTTTTAACACTTCGCCATTTTAATTAACACTAAATGATTTGCAAAAAAAGATTTTTTTCAAATTATATTTAACACTTAATATATCATATTTTCACTAAATTTTTTAACAAAATTTTATTAACTTTTAATTAATTAAACACTTTTCCTTAATTTTCATTAATAATTTACAATAAAACCTGATTTTTATTTTTTTATATTAAAATTTACAAGGAGACATTATCAAAGTAATACGCGCACTTGTTGAACTGATTAAAGAGACTAATAACTGTAAGAGATTTAATACTTAATAAAACAAAACATTAAATGCTAATGGGAGCATGCGCATGCGTCAAATGCAAAAACAATTTACAAGTTTTTTTTTCACACTCTTAAAATTAACATAGTGAATAGTTACATTTCAAACAGTTTAAATACTCTCAAGTAGCAAACAAACAAACAAACATTCCTTTCTCAAAACTAAATACAATAAAATTAAAGAGAACATCAAACAAAATCGCTCTCTTAACTATATAATTAAAACAGCGAAAAGAAATAAACATGCAAAAAGTTCATGCTTATTTTTTATTTATAGCAGAAGTATTAACATTTGCATTACAAAAACAAACGCATATGTTATTTACACTAATACAAATGACCATAATAAATACCAACTAAGGGAATTTCCGTTTGTACCTCTCATCACTATTTCTTGTTCCTTTTATATATATTTTTTTAGGAAAATAATTTAAGAGAATCTTATAAGAATTTGCAAAAAATACGCTCCAATTTTTTCTTATTTGACAAAAAAAAAAAAAACAAAAGAAGAAAGAAAAAATTTAAGCGCCAAAAAGCAGACTTGTTTTATCGACAAAAAATAGTGGGAATGTAAGAAGAGACAATATATATAGTGTTGCCAGAACTTTACCAATACCTTTTTTGGTAAATCACTGATAAATAAAATGTATTTGTTTTTATTTGAGGAGCTGAGTATAAATTCACGATTCATTTAGAATTAAAATAATCCGTTTCCTACGGATTATTTTAATTCTAAATTCTCTTTTTTTATTTCTAAGGACTGAGATTGAAAAATTCTTAACACACGATTTTTATTAAAACTATTCAAAAGAGAACACTTCAGGTAGAAAAGCATTTCGGATAGCTCACTGCTCGAACTATTTGATACGAATATTTTTGGTCTTATTTGCCATTCTATCACTATCACTATGGTGAACAAGCCCTTGAGTGGTACAAGAACACTGGAACTTAGTCCAGTGGAGAGATATTTTATATAGTCGGACTTGACAGACTTTCTTACTTGTTTTTTAATTTTCATTTGAAACAAAATAGTTAAGGTTATATGAAAGCTATAGAAAATTTATGGGCCAACTCTCGTAAATTTTCGAAAGTCGATTTCTGTTTTTAAATTGACACAAATAAACCAAATATTATTGAAATATCAACATACATGTGAGATATATACACTCCTCAGTGATATTTAGAAAATAGAAGCTATGAAAAACTAAAGCCCCGAACTTTTTAGGTGACTGCAAGACTAATTTACACAATAAGGAGAAATTTGAATGAGGGCTTTATGAAATTATTATCTGGATCTTATTAATTTCAATAAAGTTCGCTCTTTGAACAAAATGACAAACCTCGAAGGACAGACTCTATGACATTAATATGGTATATGGGAAGTTACAAAAATCTCATAGAGTATATAAAACAAACATAATTGAAAAAATCTTCATTTTTCGAGTCGGTAAAAAGAAAAAATTTCAAAAATGGTGCACTTTTATTTGGAAAAAAATAATAAAATTTGTCCAAAAAATATTCAACAGTGTTTTGAATATAAAACGTTTAAATCCCATTCCGAAACAGCATTACCTTTCAGTGTACCATTTATTTGGAATATTTCACAAAGTTGTTACATGCATATGAAAATTGACTTCATTTATTTTTTTCCCAAAAACCGGAGCAGTTCAAGCAACTAAGATGGACAATAATATTAAATTATATTTCAACTCATTTAAGTAGGAATAAAAATTCAACGAGAAATATAAAAATATATTCAATATGTTTTTTTACTAAGTAAAATTCATACTTAAAAAAAGAAAAAAAGCTGTAGTTGCCAATTTTAAAATCACTTGCTGCAAGATTGCTGCAAGGAAGTCATAAATCAAATCTTTCAGTAAATGCACATTTTATTTTTTTACAGGAACATATTTCTTGGAATTCATGAAAGAAAGCTTAATAATTTCTCAAACGCTTACGAAAAGTCTGAAATTTAAACTAAACAATTACATATGACGCAACCGAAGTAATCATCAAATTTTAAATTTGGCTCATTATATTTTTGTTGAAATTCTGTATGCCAGAAAATAAATGCACTTTTTGCTATGCACCACTGATGTTAAGTCGAAACTTGTAAATTTTGTGATGTAACGGTCTTACGCAAATGAGCGATATATTTCGGAATGGGATTTAAAAGTTTTATATGTTTTAAAGTTATCATTTTAAAAAATTCCCCCTTTGCAAACAAAATTATTAATATGAAATCATCAAGGTGGCAACTCCCTCTTCTTTCATTCTTGTTTAATTTATTTAATAAAAAGAAAATCTCTCACGACAAACAAAAAAGACTAATTCAAAAGTATTTATAAAAAATACGCGGCAAATACCAATTTGCAAAAAAAGCAAGCGACAATATAAAAATTTTTGCGCCAAAAAGTAGACTCGTTTTAATGAGAAATAATTGTGTTGGTATTGTAGTGTTTTTCTATCAAGTTAAAATTATAAGATTTTATTTCATCTGTGTAGTACATCAATGAAATTGCTCTTTAGAGAAATATAATGAATATTATTGTCAAAGTGGCGAAAAAGTATACAAACGTTTAATTAATGTTCATTTTCGATATTATTAATTAAATATAATAAGCGATTTTTAATTGATGGTTTCTTCGGAAAGTTGACATTACTATATTACTAAATTATGAGAGTGAGCAGAGTTACCAATTGATGTTTAATTTAGTAAGTAAGGAAACGGAAAATATAAAAGACTTAAAATTAGGGGAAATAATTATAGGAATTGATAAGTTGGTTTGTTTAATTTGCTATTAAACTTTATAAATGTTTACCCCTTTTAAATGATGGCAATTTTTTAGATGCTGATGTTTGTAACATACAAAAAAATGGTCATATTCGGTCTATATATCAGGTATACAAATGAGATTTTAATCTCTTGAAATATAAATATATTTCAATAAAATATGGCACAAAAAGATCTTTTATCAATCTAAATCCACATGCCCATTTTTAAGAAAATTATTTCACAATTGACCGTAGCTCCCATTGATACTAAAATTTTTAATTTATTACAAAAGTGATGTGGGTATATTGAAAATATTTATATATTTTCAAATATTTCAAATAGCCTTTCTCATAGAAAATTATGTATTAAAATCTTTAAATATTGTCATATAAGTAAATCTAATATTGTGCAGATTTTTAATATATTTAATAGTTTAATATTTTCTATATATGTAGCACAATTAATCAAAGCAAGACAATACCTTTCTTATCTTCGGAAACACATGAAACTTCAGTACTTCATGTAAATTTCTTAGAAATGTTTTGTGCCAACAATAATAAAAAATATAAATAAACCGAAAAAAGTAGAAAGTAGAGTAGATTTCTGAAAGACAAAACAATATTTATACATTTTGAAGAAATTCAACATTTTTAAATTGCCCCAATTTATTTATCGATAAACGAATCTGCCGAAATTTTCAGGAAATGTGGATTTTATTATTTTAAATAATAGTGTTGATTCTATTTTAAATATTCAATAAACATCCTATGGTTGGGTTTGTTTGGATTTTTAGTTTATAAATTCCACATTTATTAAAGGCCCGGTAGTTAAAAATGGTATTCTGGGATTTAGTGCTTTAGGTTATACTAAATTTTTGATAAAAATATACACATATTTAACAATTGACTCAAAACTCATTAAGTTAAAAAATTCAAATACAAATAACTCCAAAAATAAGGAAATGAAAATAATTCGAACTCTCCAATATCATCAAATGAATCCAACAAATCGAACAAAAGTTACAGATATAATTTAAAAAAACTAAATTTTGCGCCACTGTGCATTATGTAAGAAGCTTTAAAGTTGTGATATGTATTCTTCTGTCGTTAATTTGAGAAAAATCCTATTATGAATCGTTTAAGTATAGAAGTATTGTTGGTTAAAATCATTAGTCTCGAAACATTATCCATATAAACGCTGTGCGTACTCTTCAGATCGTTTTGGACCGAAGCTTTCATACAGACCCGCTTCCAAAAATAACTTCAAAGTGAACAAGTCTCAAAAATGTATTGCGATAATATTTCATATGTTTAAGTTTTAAGCAACCAGAAATTATCAATCCAAATTATATTAGAATGGATTCATTATTTCCTAAAGCTCTCATATAACTCCCACACCTGAAATCAGACCCTTTAGAGTCCATACGTATGCATGTATGTAACGTATGGACTCTAAAAAGTTTGAATTTTGATGAAATTTCCAAAGAATGATTCCAATATACCCGAAAGTAATATAGACTATAAAAAATTCCGATAGGACCAGGGGTTGCGGTATCTCCATTGCAAAGCAAATATTGATTATCGAATATCTCAAGAAATAATAAAAAATTCTCATATTTGGTCTCAACAACATTCTCAAAGTACTGTTTTACTGGCGTAAGACGGATAAGACAAGGGGAAGGGTTATATCACATACAAATAAAATATTTTTTATTTAATGCGAAATTTGCTGGATCTGCAAGTTTTATATAAATCACAAATTATAAAACCAAATTCTCGGTTCGAAATATTTTATGCCTGGTGTAGGGTACAACATTTTTTCAGTTTAACTTATAATAATTTCAATTTAATATTAAAAAAATTTAGTTTTGTATGTATTTCCTTTTTTGATATTTCCTATTAAGTTACACATATATCCGCTTCCTTATATTATATGATGCCACAATAAAAACAGAAACGAAATTATGGTAACTCTGTTTTCCATTTCATTTGCACTCTTTACATGTTTGCAAAAAACGAACTACATAGTTAGAGTTACCAAAAAATGTTTCATATAAAAGAATGTGTTTGTTGTTGTTGATTTTACATTTTGCATTTTTTCGTTTTGTTTTTTTTTTGCTTTGCTTTTGTGTTTCATGCGAAATTAATCATGCATTTATTTTCCCACTCATTTTAATATTTTTGCCGCTTAAATTTCTTTAGACTCTTCGAATAGTTTTTTTTGTTAGTTAAGAGAGTAAAAAAGTAACATTTTTTTGGAAACTTTTTGCTTAAAAAATGAGAGAACAGTAGAGAAGATAATCTCTTTTTAAAGGAAATTCCTATAGATAAATTCTAATAAGAATGTGGTAGTATAATAACAACATGTATTTTGTTGGTGTTTTACTACCAACTTTCCTATTAGTTATGTTCTTTCTTTTCTTTTCTTTTTTTCTAATTTATGCAATTTTTTTGCATCTCTTAATTTGATTTACTCTTATTAGTTTCTTTTGTCGGTTTAACGAGTGCGCGTATTACTTTATTAATGTCTCCTTGTAAATTTTATTTAATATAAAATAAATATTGGTTTTTATTGTAAATTTTTAATAAAAATTATGAAAAAGTGTTTAATTAATTAAAAGTTAATAAAATTTTGTTGAAAAATTAAGTCTAAATATGGAAAATAAAGTGTTAAATGTAATTTGAAAAAAAAAATCTTTTTTTTCGCCAAATTGTTTAATGTTCAATATGGCGGTTAGAAGAAAAGTGTTTTTTATAAGAGTAATGTAGTAGTGCGTATGTTTAAGTGTGTTACAGGAGTCTCAAAAATGATCAAAGCTAAAAAATATTGTGCCGGCGGAGCACCCTTTTAATGTTTGAGGTTATGTTGAATGAAAAAAAGGAAAAATCTGTGTTTTTGTATAAATTTAGTGAAGCTATGAATGAGTGTTTGTATTAATTAAGTGTTATATTAATTATTTTATTAAAATCAAAATCAAAGCAAAATTAGTTAGAGGTAAATTGATCAAATGAAATTAAAAATTATTTAAATTTATTAAAATTAAAATGTTTTTATTAAGGAGTGAGATTTTAAATATACTACGTTTTTGGACAGCATCTCTCCCTTGGCCTTTGCTTTGACCAGTTTGAAATATTTGCCCCTCTTGAGGCAAATACCTCATAGTTGTTTCTATACCATTCAAGATTCTGTTTGTTGGCAGACCAAATAAAAGTGGACACATTACGAAGTTTTATGAAAGGAAGCAGCCTTTCAGAGTCCGTTTTAACAAATGAAGTGCTACTTTTGCCGCAACTACATTTTTCTTTTCATACCAAGAACTTTTTAGGAAACTTTGAATGATTTTGAGTCCTTAACTGTTCTTCAACATTCTCACGAACAACAGCAACATAAAATTTTTGACCAGGAAGTTGCGAAAAATTTGCCAGAACGTAGCGTCATCCATTATGCAAAAATAATTTTTTGGTAAACTTACTTGACTTAAATTTCTGTGTTCTGTTCTGTTGGCCTCTAATTTTTAACAGCTTTACTGTCAGGAACTTTTTGAGCCTCGTGTATTATTAAACTTGCATTTGCTTTAACTTTTCCGACCGAATAGCCCGTGTACTGAGCTAACCGGTTTACTTTTTTATCGGATGTATTGGGAGATTATTCTATTATATGGCTTGAGGAACATCATGTGGACTATTGCTTCTACTTGTATCAGGTTTAATGACATTGGAAACAGTTTGACGGTACCCCCTTTAAATGCTTGACCAACATTTTGTAGGACCAAGTTGGGATTTGTTAAAAATGTTTAATCGTTTTATTACGCAATTTTTTCTGGTCACTCACTTTAATCAGACCAACAACTAACTGAAATTTTTACGAAGGTTACAGGATCAAAAAAAAATAATAATACATGTGTTAAAAGTTTATTGAAAAGCTTGTGTTAGGATTTTTTCGATCTCACTCCTTATTTAGTGAAATAATTAGATAAATAAATAAATAAATAAATAAATAAATAAATAAATAAATAAATAAAGGTTGCGTGTCGTAACGATTTTCGATTTTAAGCGCTTTTTTCGCGTTGTCGTTTTTAATACTTGGCGATTTCGGTTCGCGGTTTAAGGTAAGTAATATTAAAATTGAGTCTTTTCTGATTTATTTGTATTTCAACGCATAAAATCATTTTCAGAATATCGGTTTCATTTTAAGTGAAGATCGGTGTCTATTTATGCGATTTTTTTCCGCGGTTTCGTTATTCAAGCTTTAACGGTAAACGGTTTAAGGTATGTAAAATATTTGAGAACTTTATCTATAACTAATTAATATTTATTTCATTTTTACAGAATAAAATTTATGCAAAAAAAGCTCAGAGCTGTAATCTCAATAGAAATAGAAAGTTTTTAAGCGTTTTCGAAATTTTAAATCCTAACGGTTATCGTTTACTTACAGTTTAAATGATCGATGGTAATTTTCGTGGTATCGGTAAGCCAAAAATAATTAACTTTAATGCAGTTACGGTTGCCAACCTTGTTTAATAGATTAAACTGTGTTACAAAAATTTACTGAAAAAGTGTTAAACTCACTTGAAGAACATTCAATTTACATAAGCGATTAGGTCCTTTAAATAGGAAAATTATTTTTAAATAAATTTAATTTTTTAAAAATATTTGAAAACTTAAATATTAAAATTCAAAAATGATTTACTTCCAAAAATGTTGAATATTACCTAAAATTCTCAAAATTGCTAAAAATTGTCATATTTTTCTTAACAAATTATAAATATAACAAACTCCAAATATTGAAATTTTTAATTTTATATTTTTAAATTTTAAAAATATTTGAAATCTTCCAAATAATTATTCTGTACAAAAATTTTGAAAAAATTGCAATATTACTTCATATATTCAAAATAACTAAGGAATGAGATCGAAAAAATCTTAACTTACGTAACATCGAAACCACAAAACTTACATTTTAGTTTGATTGAAATTATTAATACAATTTATAATCAAATCTTTTAAAGTGTTAATCACTACTGATGAAATTTTGAACCTTGTTCGAAAACCTTTCCAATAACGTTTTCTGCCACTTTGCTCGTAAAGGTAGAATATCTCCATTTAAAATCAAACATACTTTAGTACACTTTTTTTGTCCTTCAACCCTCTTTTAACAAAAGCCCAATATCTCTTCACTGGTCTTCGCTCTCGGTCGTTTAGAAGAGTTGTTTCTTTTGGTACAAATACCACATTATCGTGATTGTACCTCTCAAGAGCTTGTTTACACTGATGGCATGAAACCAAGTCAGGCCAAAAATGAATGGACTGATTATGAAATGTTATTAATGAAATCAGCCTTTTTTGTAAACACTCCTTAATGTTAATTACGATATTTATAGAATTCCTTGATTGGCTTTTTTGAGGCAACGGCATATTGTTTCCATACCAAGAAATTTTTGGAACATTTCGAAAATTTTGACATTTTGAAAATTTTGACATTTTGGGCCCTAAAAAAAATTCCTTCGATCATTACCAACATAAGGAAGTTGAAAAAAATCTGTCAGGACATATTTTTTTTATTAAACTCTAAATTTGTAGCAACGTTCCTGCCAGGAATTTTTGTAGTCTTGGATGTTTTTAAACCTTCATTAGCTTTAACCTTTTTGTACCAAATACTCCGAGCAATGAGCTAAGCGGGCTGCTGTCCTACTATATGTGTTGGAAGCGCATTTTTTTGGCCTTAGAAACATCATGTAGACATTACAGTTTTTTCTAAAGTAAACGTGTTTTTGGAATTTTTGATCTCACTCCATTTCAGAGATGAGTCATATTTTCACGATTGTGATTCAATCCCTGTGATTTGTAAATCGCTGGTAACTACAGTGACTAAAATTATGAAATTACAGTTACTAATAATGTCGTTCTTTCTTATTTATTATTTTGAGCCAGCAAAGTTACTTAAAGGTGGCGCTAAGCATAAATTCGCGATTCATCTATAATAAAAATTATCCGTTTCCTGCGGTGCACAGTGTAACTTCTAATAGAGACTTCCATATTCAAAGAAAACAATGTCCTCTGACGACTTTTATTGAATCCTTTTTAATTTTTAATACTGCGATCACGGTCACTGTTTTAAAGAACAGTATATATTTTTTAAAATATCTTTTAACAATAAAACCTAATAAATACGAATCCCAAAAATTTTAGAAATAGTGTTCTAAAAAATATTTAAAATTTAAGTCCCAATTTTAATTCATATGGAAAATTAAGACATTTCTAAATCCAAGAGCTCTTAAAATATTAAATGATTTTCATAAATAGAAATTATCTGAATTTAATCAAATATTTAAACATACTTTTTTTGGTAATTTTTTTGTAACACAGCAATAATAATTTCAATATAAAAATCTGCAAACATCATCCATAAAAGTGAAGATATTTTTCGGTAAGTTCTTAAAATTATTATTAAAATAATAGTGATTTCAAGGTTTTCTTAATATTTTATTTATATAAACAAATTATCATAATTCTTTCTCATACACTCTTAAGTAACTTTATTAAAAACGCTTTGATTTTTAAGTGTAAGTTTTTCGTTTTATATGAAAATATACATTTTATTTCGAATATAACTAAAAAAAATTATGTTAAAAATTCTTATGTATGTAAAATATGTTTATGTTATACAAACCAACACAATAGAGGGAAAATGCAATAGGGAATTTGGTTTTTCAGGGTTTAAAGACCTTTATCATCTCTAACATTTCCTAGAAGCAAAAATATTTTATCTTACGAAAAATATTGCCTGCTTCCGGATACACAAGTACATTCGCTAACAAGAAAATTTAAACACCAAAATAGAAAGATGTTTCTCATGTCTGTTCCTTTTCTTTTCTTTAAAGAATTCTTTTTAAGAATTATAATGATTTCTTAAAGGATTTTTTGTATAAAAATAAAATTATAAACTAGAAAAATTATAAGCGATTAAAGAAAACACAAAAAAGTATTAATTTTTTTTAACTAAACACATGATATAAAATATGAGTAATAAAATATTAGAATTCTAAGTTTCTAGCTTCTAAAGTGGCGGCATCTGGGAAATATAAATGTTTTGAAAGTAAGAATGATAAAAATGCTTGGCCACCTACAACCAGGAAAAGAAAATATAATTTCCTTTTACGACCACCTGTATAGTCCAATTGTTGGGGATTGCCATAGGGATCATAGTTAATGGCCCCACTGGTATTGGTGGGTGAAGATTCATGTAAAACTTTTGTTTTTAAAGTTCGTAGCTAGAATTTTAAGAGAAAAACATTAAAATAATTAAAAGCAAATTAAATAAACATTATTATAATTTACCAAAAAGAAGCCCAGTGATAAACTGCAATAGGCCAAAGCTATGTAATAACCAAAACCATGAAACAGAGTACTAACCAATAAACAAGCCACTATGGTAACAAATTTATAACCCGAAAATGCCAATAAATCTAAAGTTTTTAGACTTGTTTTAATATTAACCACATATAAAGTTATCGAGTAAACAACCAATTCAAAAATGCTTGAAGCCAGCGCACTCGATGCCTCAATACTTAATTTTTCCGGTGTGAAACGTTTTTGTAAACCCAACATTAAACCGGCCACCACTACATAGGTAATAAAGGCCATAGTAGGTATATATAAGTCAGGAGCATTGATGTCATAACGAGGTTGAACAGGTTGTTCTTGATCGTATTTAAGGGACCAATCCTACAACGAAACGTTTAATTGAATTATTTAAATTAAAACTTAGAAATGATTGCAACTTACTTTATGTGTAAATGGGAAGAACAATAAGCGTAATTTATTTATGACATAATTATTATCGACAGCAAAGTAGTATTTCAGTTTTGACACGGGCACCCATTTGGTAAATTGATTCTCTACCAGTTGTTTGCCTTGATCGGCTAAACGTTGACCATATTCCATAGCCATGTCCTGAACAATGGGTTGCTGAAACATGGCGAATTGGGGAAATTGACCAGCAATTCCCGGTTGTTGGGGTTGTGCTCCAAATGGTGTTCCTCCCACTGATGGTCCCACACCACCAGGAACCGAACTATATTGAGGAGGTTGTTGGGGTTGAGGGGAGGGTGAGGCATAACCATAACTTTGATTAGGCATAGACATGCCACCATTATTATAACTATTAGCTTGCGGACCCTGCATTGGTTGTAGAGGTGCTGCATAAGAACCGCCAGTCTGCATCATAGGATCCAAGACAGTGGGTCCGGCAGATGGTTGCATGTAGGGAGAAGCATTAGGCATAGGAGCTGCAGGTCCCATTGCATTTACATCACTAACACGTTTGATTTTACGGCCAGGACCGGAAGCTTAATAAAATTTCACAAAACAAAAGTTAGTAACATAATTTTTTCTGAGATAATTTTGTCAAACCAGGCAAAGAAACAAAGGAATTTTGCAAGCTACAAAACATTAGACATAAGAAAATAGCTAGAATTCAATTGATGCTAAAAATACACATCAGACACACAATTAAAAACATGTCGGTGTTTATAAGCAGCAAAAAATTAATTTGTTAGTATTTCGTCATCGTTTTCAAAGAATAAACAATTTCAATTAATCAACTAATTCAAAAAACATTTAACAAGTTTTAAGAAAACACACAAATTATTTCCTTTTGTGGTCTTGTTTTCTTCTCATTCTTTTTTAGTCTAAACAATTTTCTTTATTTAACAAAACTTTATTTAAGGGTGTTGATGCAGAAGGTACTTGCGTTCATTTCCTTGGTTTTTTTCCTTACAATTTTCCCACTTACGATTCCTTATGCCCGCATTTGGATTATTATACATTTCGACTTCCTGTTTCTTAACTTTTTATATGTTAAATATAATTTTAATCTGATAAAATTAATTAAAAATTGTTTTTATTTTTCACTAATGCAATAATTCTTCGTTTAACCACATCACCAATAGCCGCTGTTATTGAACAGTTGATATTTTAAGTATTTTTAATACTTTTTTCTATACAGAGAAATAGAAAAAGTACTAATTTATGCAGTCAAGTGAATGTAACAATATCAGCTGATGGGTGACGTTTACATTTGTTGTTTTTTACAGCTTATCGCAAATACAGGGAGAAAAATTATTGTGAGATGTGTTTGTGACAGTACAACTGTATTTGGTTGCTTTTTTTTTTGGCAAAAAACTTAATATTTGTAAAGCTTTTGCTGGATTGACAATCTTTGGGCGAGTGTAACCAATTGTCGTTGTTATAGGTAATAGAAATTATTAAGGATTTAATATATAATTTTGGAATTATTTTATAAGTTGGGGCATTTACTTAATAAATTTTTAATATTTACAAAGTTAAATATTGTAAATTTTTACCAAAATTTTAATTTAGTAATCGCTTTAATAACTTTCATTCAATTTCATCGTAATTAATTACAAACTATTTTAATAAGAAATTTTTTAATAAGTTTATTTTTAATACAATTAAAATTCTTCTTTCATAAAATTTTTATAATGAATGCACAGTGGTACACAGTGTGTCTAAATTGATTTATTTAAATAATTCTGTAACTTCTAAACCGTTAGAGATATCATTATGGAATTTCACATAGTCGAAGCTGTGGTGTTTTGGAGTTGATGGAAAATAGTGAAATTTTGCTAGAGGAAGTCGAGTTCAGTGTGGATTTTCAGGCAAGGTATAAACCTTTACAACATGTATTTGGTACTCATTAAAACATCGAACACTTTTGCAATTTTAAAATAAAAGAAAATAAAATAAATTCAAATTTCAATTTTTTTGTTTTGAAAAATAATATTCATATTCAAACTTTAATAAAATTGAAACGAATAACTTTATTTGATATTTCAATATGATTTATACGAACTTATTTATGATTCCGGGAATAGATAAGGTTCCCATTTTTTCATGCGGAAATGCCGAAAATCTCAATTCGTATACATTTGAACTTCTTCACTTAAATGATAACTTTTTTTGAATAAAAATATGTTGCCACATTTTTGTAAAAAATCCCTAAAATAATATCATTTTTTTAAACTTCCAACTTCATATTAATAATACTTTTTAACGGAATTGTATATTTATATTTCATTGCATGAATATTTTTTAGAATCTTGTAGAAAATTTTACTTATTTTTAAAAAATTTTAAGACCTACGCAGAGATCGCTATCTTCAAAAAAACTAAAACGGGCTAAAAATTTGTTAAAAATTTATTTCAAATTAAATAACTCCGGAATGATAATATTTCTCCTCCGATATACAATAACAAAAAACTCTGTTTTTTATATAACCTGAATTTTGAAATCTTATTATTAAAAACTTTTCGATATTTTTCATCATACAAATTTTTAAAAAAATATTTTTCAATCATTTCTATAAATTTGTATTTATGTTTTAAATAACTAATTTAAAACATTTTGAAAATTACCGGTTCTCTTTGAAATTTTAAAATCATATGTCCCACTTTGCCCACTTTTCCCTCATGCAGCAACATTTCCATTGATAAAAAATTCGTTTAAACTTTAAAGTTCTTTTAGTACTAATCTAACAGCACTGTGCTAATACTAGTGATTAGTAGTGTTTCAGTGGTTAGACCGGTTAATTCGTGTGAGTGTAATTGCGTTGTAGTTTTGAAAGAAATTTAAAAATCGTTAAAAAATTTTATAACCGGTAAGTGAAAAAATATACAGATTTTAACAAAATTAAATAAAAAAGACAGTGATATAATAAATAAAATAATAATAATAAATAAGACTAAATTAACATCAAATACAATAACTACGACTGGTGGGAGGTTATGGAGAAAGAAACAATTGATTTTTTAGGAAAAAGCACACAATTTTAATAATTATTAATAAAAGTAGTAAAATTATTATTATTAATTTAATTATTAATAAATATAGTTTAAAGTATAAGTCTTTGCATTTGTTTAATAAATTTTAATAAAAATTGCCCTCCAGCTGGTTTTTAAAAGAAGACGCACGTGGGTTTTGTTCTAAACATGTTTTGCTCTAGACAACAGTACATGGGGAGACAGACAGATAACATTTTCAAGATCGTGTGTATTCTACAGGTTTTTTTGTATCCGATTATTACACACATATGTGAATTTTAAGAAATTCCTCCTTTCAATATTGATTTTATTTAATTCTTAGAGATAAAGATTTATTGAAAAGTAAATAAATTAGAGCTTCATTTAATAAGTACTTTTTATGCTCTTTTCAAAACAAATGTGCGTGAGAAGAAAATGACAATAACAACATGTATGCATTTGAGAATGTGTATAGATTTGCGAGGGGCATTTTGAAATTTTTTAAAACTTCATTATAATTATGAATATAATTGAAAATTATAAATTTTTTATATCCCTCATTTGCTGCAAGGTAGTAATAACTCGAAAAATTAAATTTTTAACGAGACGTATTTTTATTATTTTACAGAAACATATTTCTTGAAATTAATGAAAAACAAAAAACTGAATAATTTATTATTTTTTCTAATATCTAGAAATCTGCAATGTAAACTTTAGAACTACCGATGCACAACCGGCATATTTTTGGCAATAATAAACTATAAAACTGATATATATTTTTGAAATCCTGTCTGATATATAAATTGTATGTGTACAATTTGCCAGATAATAAAATACATTATTCACTATGCCATGCTTAGTCGAAACTTGCGAATTTTTAGTTATGACGACCCTGCTGCAAATGAGCGATATATGCAATATTATTTATTTCAAAATTTCCTAATTTCAAAAACTGAGAACGTATAAATCAGAATTCGAGGATTGATTTTTTAACCTTTTTATACCTTTCACTCTACCGTAGGTGTTTTAGGCATTATACGTTTGTTCAGATATATTTAATTGTTTCTTGAGACGATTTAATTATTTCATACATACATCTCACATATAAGGAGTGAGAACGAAAAATACTTGACACACATATAAGTTAATAAAAATGAAATCACTAAACTATAATTTTATTAAATTGGGCACTTATTTTTTATTATATTGAAATTTTAATAAAAATTTACCAAACAAAATTATAGGTTTAACCACTAGTGATAAAATGTTGATCCTTTTTTGGAAACTCTTCCATTAACGTTTTTATAGTGCTTTCTGTCACTTTGCTTGAACAGGTAATCGATTTCTGTTTAAAATATACAACGATTTTGGATACCTTATTTGTGCTCTTCAATTCTCTTTTAACAAGGGCCCATTATCTCTCTGGAAAAGCAGTTTTCTTTGTAAACATTCCTTGATCTAAATTTCGGTATTTATAGAGCCCGTCATCACTTTATATTCTCTCACCAAGAATTTTTTGGGATATATTTCCTAAACTTTTCTTCAACATTTCTTCAAGCATCAACAACATAAAATTTTTGACCAGGAAATTACTAACAAACTTCAGGAAACATGTTTCGTTATCCATTATGCAGCAAAAATATTTTTAGAAGACTTGACTTCCATTTCGGTGCTCTGTTTTTGGCCTCTAAATTTTAGTAGCGTTTCTCTCAGCAGCACTGAGCTAACCGTTCTGCTTTCCTACTGGTTGTTTTTGAAGCTCTTTTGAAACCACTATCTATTTTTTTGCTTTAGAAACATATGGACCAAGTCTTTTACCTGAATCTGGTTTTCAAAATTATCTTTTCAATAAATCATTGGAAATTTTGAACAAAGTTCATTTTTTAGAAAATTTTAAATTTTCAATATATTTCCATTTTGTAGGAAATACAAAAATCTCTTTATCCGAAACTTTCAAAAAATTTCACCTTCGTTTTTGGAAATTTATATATTTATTTTATATAAATTATTTAGGAATCAATATGTATGATTGGGAAAAGTGTGTTTTTTCCTTAAATTTAATAACTGATAATTCATAGCTGGGGAGAGATTAAATGTGTAATGAAAATAAATTCGTACTGATGTTGTTGACGTTTTGAATCAGGGCTTATCGCTAGACAATACGAAAAGGTCAAAAAAATTGGTTGATTAACGGAAAAAACAACAAATAACAACTGAACTGACGGAATGATGCAAATTGACTTATTTCGAAAACAATTTAATAATTTTAAATTATTCTTACAATTGCAGTAACGGTAATAAGTCCTCTAAATAAAAAAAATAAATAAATAAATAAAAAACAAAATGGCTACAAAACGTATTGGTATGTATAAATAAAATATAATACACATTTTTTAAAATAAATTTTAATAAAAATAAATTTATAGCTCTCCTAAGTGTTTCGGATAAAACCGGTTTAGTTGATTTTGGTAAAACCTTATCGGGTTTGGGTTACCAATTGGTGGCAAGTGGCGGTACTGCTACAGCACTACGTAATGCTGGTCTTACTGTTAAGGATGTCTCCGATATAACAGGAGCTCCTGAAATGTTAGGAGGACGTGTTAAAACTCTTCATCCTGCTGTGCATGGTGGTATTTTGGCTCGTCTTTCGCCTTCTGATCAAGCTGATATGCAAAAACAAAATTTTGATTATATCAGTGTGGTAGTGTGTAATTTGTATCCTTTCGTTAACACTGTTTCCAAACCTGATGTTACCGTAGCTGATGCTGTGGAAAATATCGATATTGGAGGTGTGACTTTATTGAGAGCTGCTGCTAAGAATCATGATCGTGTTACTGTTATCTGTGAAACTGATGACTACAGCAAAGTTCTTGCTGAAATTCAACAATATGGTGATACCACTTTGGAGACCCGGAAATTGTTGGCTTTGAAAGCTTTCACACACACTGCCACATATGATGATGCCATTTCTGACTATTTCCGTAAACAATACTCCAATGGAGTTTCCCAACTTAACTTGAGATATGGCATGAATCCTCACCAAAAACCTGCTCAAATCTTTACACAATTGGAAAAATTACCTTTACGTGTGGTTAATGGTTCTCCTGGTTTTATCAATCTCTGTGATGCCTTGAATGCTTGGCAATTGGTAAGAGAATTGAAAAAAGCTTTGGGTTTGCCAGCTGCCACCAGTTTTAAACATGTTTCACCAGCTGGTGCTGCTGTAGGTAATCCTTTGAGTAAGGAACAAGCCAAGTTGTGTATGGTTGACGATTTATATGATTCCTTGACCCCACTTGCCACCGCCTATGCTAGAGCTAGAGGTGCTGATCGTATGTCTTCATTCGGAGATTTTGTTGCTCTCTCCGATGTGTGTGATGTTGTTACTGCCAAAATTATCTCACGTGAGGTATCAGATGGTATTATTGCTCCTGGTTATGAGCCTGCCGCTTTGGAAATCTTAAAGAAAAAGAAGAATGGTGGCTATTGTGTCTTGGAGGTTAGTGAGCCTTAAAATAAAATTAAAATTCTATTTAATAATTTGTTTTTATTTCTTCTACAATAGATGGATACCTCTTACGAACCATCCTCTTTGGAACGTAAAACCATTTTCGGTTTAACTTTGGAACAAAAACGCAATGATGCCGTTATTGATCCTTCTCTCTTTACAAATATTGTTACCAAAAACAATAAATTACCCGAATCTGCTGTACGTGATTTAATTGTGGCCACCATTGCCTTGAAATTCACTCAAAGTAATTCGGTTTGTTATGCTCGTGACGGCCAAGTTATTGGTATTGGTGCTGGACAACAGTCTCGTATTCACTGTACTCGTTTGGCTGGTGAAAAAGCCGATAACTGGTGGTTGAGACAACATCCCCGAGTTGCTGGCATGAAATTCAAGGCTGGTGTTAAACGTGCAGAAATCTCAAATGCTATTGATAACTTTGTCAATGGTACTGTGGGCAAAGATATGCCTTTCGCTCAATTCGAATCTATGTTTGAAGTAGTACCTGAACAATTGACCGCTGAAGAAAAAACCGCATGGCTTAAGGAATTGAATGGTGTTGCCTTAGGATCTGATGCTTTCTTCCCCTTCAGAGATAACATTGATCGTGCTCGTTTGGTAAGTATTTTTTTAATTTTAAAATCATCATGGATATATATTTCTATTATTCTTTTTTGCAGAGTGGTGTTTCTTATATTGCCAGTCCCTCTGGTTCAACTAATGATGACGGTGTCATTGCTGCTTGTGATGAACACGGCATTATTTTGGCCCACACTAATTTACGTTTGTTCCATCATTAATATTATTGACTTTATTGTTTAAACATATTATGTTGGTAAACAATTTTTTTTTCGTTTAGTTTTAAGTTAACATTTATTTCAGATTTATTGAGTAAAAGACAATAAAATAATAATTTAATCCATTAACAATTGGTTTTTATTGTATTATATAATAATAATCGAATTGTTAAACTGATATACTATATATACGCTATTTTCACGCGGGAGTATCTAGCAGAATGTCTTCAATTTAAGGAAATCACTGACATAAAATAGTACTTTTTATACTCTTTACCACAATATGTATAAGCACCTCAGACAATAATTATTTTTATCTTGAGTAATTTTTAGATATAACTCCAAAATAATTGTCAGGTCTTGCTCAAAATGTTTTATTTAAAAGTTCAAAAATAAAAAGTTGTATTCATGAACCCTATAGGGCTAAATCCAGTCCTTATCTAAATCGACCCTCTCACTGTGCAATAATATCTTGAGTGCGATTTATAACTTTGCGTAGCTACCAATTATTACCGACCATATGTCTATATATTTTTTATACCCTACACCATAGATGGTTGGGGTAATAAGTGCTTATGCTGATGTTTGCGACGTGCAGAAAAGATTGTGTTACACCCACCTTTAAGCTTACCGTTCGAAATTGAAAATTGAACACAATCGGTACAATATTTCAGGTACCTGCCATAAAAATGTCCCACAGAATGATGTTTTAATGTCGTAAAGGTTTAAATATAAAGCGATTTAAACGAAATTCGGCACAAGTTAGTCTTATAATATTCTAAAACAATGTGCCAAAATATAAATCTCCTTAGAAATATCAGACCAAATTAAGATAAATAAAAGCAAAAATTTATGTGCAAAATTATACGAGGGTTGGTTCAAAATTTCTTGTAAAGTGTTTTATTATAATACTTTTTGTCTGTTTAGAGAATTTATATGGATTGTTTTTATATTAAAAAAACATGTTCAGTTGGTATTTTTAATATTTTTATAAAGGAATATTTATTTATTTATGTTGGTGCGACTTATCTAAAAATAAAGAATTATAAACATTAAAATATCACTATATATAACACTAAAACCAGCTGGATTGTATTTTGTGGTACTTTTTGTATATAAAAATGGTACTTTTTTAATGGAACTTTTTGAAATTTTCAACGAGTACTTCTTTGATTCTTTTTAAATAAAAATGATTAAAATTAATAAATGTTCTTGCCAAATATAATGAAATATTAACAATAATGTATATTTCGGAAAGGAATTTCATGTGTGCCGATTTTACCCAAATGTATCATAGTGATAACTAATGTTTTTATGGATACACAAGTGCAATTTCAAAGGGAAACTGGCTAGGCAAAATCGTGAACCGATTACTACTATTATCAGTCATATTGCATTACGGATGCACTTTTATTATTTTCGGTTGGTTTTCAGGCATTTTACTAGACTGTTGCTTTCTTACTTTGTTTCTTTAATAACCTTTTTATAAGTGTGTAACACCAAGAAGAATTATCTCAGACCTCATAAAGTAGCTGTCTAACTATCATTAATATATGTTATTAATTTGATCAATCCATGTATTAGTACAGCATCCATATGCGGTCCATTCTCGAAAAACAATTTTATGTTTATAAAACTAGTAAAAAACATTTTTTTGAAATTCGGTGCAGTTATTTTTCTGACTATATTTAATGTTTATTATCAATTTGATCAATGTCGATACATATTTTGCTATAGCTCCCATATGAGACCCTTTTTCCGGAAAACAGTTTTGAGCTTATATAACTAGTAAGAAAGACCAATTCTATTGAAATTCGACACAATTATTTTTCCAATTGTCTTAAATATATGTTGTTAATTTTACAAATATCGGTCCATATTTTGCTATAGTTCCATATAACGTGTTTGAGGGTTTCATGCTTTAAGACTCTTTAATTTGATCTAATTTTATTGAAATTTGGTACAATTATATTTAATGAATATAGTTTGACAATTATCGCACCATATAAAAAAGGTTCTTAAATATGGGCCAATTCTATCAAAATTTAGATATAAATAAATGTTTTTAATTTTTTAACATTATTTTCTATAAAGTCGGCGATGAAAATGTATGTCTCTGTATTAATATTTGTAGATACTTTTAAGAATTTGTTACTATAGATCACAGTAGTTCTTAAGAGGTGTTTTAGTTGATGAACGAATAAAAAGTTTTTTTTTTATATATAATTTAAGTGGTGAAGGGATCCGGGACAGACGAATATATCATTCTTACTTATTTAAATTTATTTTTATGGTTAGATTTATGTGTAAATATTATTTATTAATTATTCAAAAGGAAATCATGATGGATATATTTTAAAAACTAATCTAGAGTAGTTTGGACAACAGTTTTACCTTTAAGCCCTATCAAAATTTTATCAACTTAAAGCATTCTGTAGTCCTCAAATTGCAATTTTGGGATCGATTTCAGAAATGTGCTAAACAAAAAAAAAAACTATTTTCTACCAGAAACTCCTTTTAATATGATCATTTCATCCCAAATCAATTTTTAATTACTTTTTATTAGGATTGGGATTTTGGGTATTTTTTGAATGTAAAAGGGGCAATAGTTTGTTTCTATTACCCAATATTATCTTAGTACGAAACTTGTTTGGACTGTAGATCTAGTAGAATAATCTGGCAAGTTTCATTTATTTCGGGCTATTTTTTATGTCAGTAACATTTTTTGTGATACAAGTAACAAGGTAGTTATAGTAAGTTTTCGATATTTCCGTGCAAAGAGTATCACTGTGATTTTAAACTATACATTTAATGGAAAATTTCGTATTTTCCAAATACAAACAATGAAAATTAAGATTATGTTGATGAATATTTTTAAAATATCTCGAAGAAATATATAAATATTTGAATATATATAATATATAATTGTTATTTATTATATAATTTTATTATTTCTGGAAATAAAATGTTATTACTGTATAGCATTGGTTTTTGTGTAACTCCTGTAAAGTTTATTCAAAAACCGAAACCAGTAAATGGTTAACCGTTTTTTTTGGCATTTCAGAAAACCGACCGTTTTCGAATAATTTATATTATCGAATTATTTGATATGCCGTTTTATTTCGGTTAACTGGTTTTTAATGAAAGTCACTTTTCGCTTTTATATTCAGCTTCCTTTTTCAGTAAAGTAAAAATAATTGATTTAAGTAAAACCATGGTATCTCCACAAATTATTCTAAATACGATGCTGAAAAAAGTCTTTTATATTCCACTCATTTAAGGTAGTATACAGTGTAAGGATCAGTTGATGAAATTTGTTACAAAAATTTATCTTAATATGGAAGCATTATTTTTACTTCATTTCATATAAATATCATTACACGATATATATTTTTATTGGTTATACTTTACATTTCTATTAAATAATATTTTGTTTTTAACATAAAATCGTATTCGAAATCGGGTTTTGGAAAAGACAATTTTTCGAATAACTCAAAAACCGGTTTTCTAAAAATGTCGGTTTTTTTATATACCGACATTTTTAGAAAAACAGTTTCACATAACTCTTGTTAGCGTTTGAAAAAATAAAATTATTATGAAGTTTTCATTCATGAATAAGTTTCTGTCAAAATTTAAAAATATGTCTCAAGAAAAAATATTTTTTTTTGGAGTTATGACGATTTTGCAGCAAATGAGCGATATATATTTTTTTCATTTTACTTATTTTTCGTATTACAAACAAATTTGGCAATTGTATTTTAAAAATTTCTCTTAATATATTATACGCTTTTTATTCATATGGCACTACTCAACAAACTCTTTCTAACAAAATTCAAACTTCAAAGACCCGATTATTGTCAAATTATTTTGATTGAAAGTACCATGTTTCTTAAGCCGCCCATAGACACATAATGTTCATGATCCATCCTATAAACCCCCTTCCTTTATGTGTGTGCATGACACTTTCACTGCACACAGATTGCCGTATGGGTTTTTTTTGAAATTAAAATTAATTTGATTTTTTATCCTTCATTGCCTGTGTAACACATACATTCTTAAGCTCTGGCATGAGCAGTATGTATGTGTGGACCAGTATTGCCAATACTTGAGGAGTATTAGTGGCTAAAAGTTATTAAAAATGACATTTGTTGAAAAGAGGTTATTAATTGAATCATTTAAACAAAAGCACAATTATTTTTTCATAAATAAAAAAATCATTTTAAAAAATATAAAATTATTTATAAAATCAGACTTGGCAAATACGATCGAATATATTAGTTCAATCGTTTTCTGAAAAAATATTACCTTTATGACTTTTTACGTCACAATACGCTTTTTAAAAATTGTTCTTAAGATCCAAAATCATTGAAATGGAATTTTCACTTGATTTTGACATTTTTAATTAAAAAAATGTATTTTTTATTTATTAAAAAAAAGAAATCCTTTTGTTACAGAGAAAGGTGTAGGCGTTTAACCAAAATTGAATGTGGAAGTTCCTTTTTAAGTGTCCAAGAGTCCATAAAACTTTGATCCGTTTTTGTAAATAAACAGCGAATTAAGAATGGCAAAGTTAAATTTTCGGTGGCTAAACGTGACTGAAAATGTCTAAATTTAGCCACTTAATGGCTAAATTGGCAACACTGGTATGGTCTATGGCTAATTCCTTTCTGTCAAAAATCTTTAAGACGCTGAACATTTTAAAATTAAAACACATAAATTTTCTTGTTTTTGTTTTCTATTTTAGAAAATATATATTAAACTATATTTTTTAATATTTTACAAAAAGTTTTTTTTCCTAAAATTATTATTAGTCACTCATTAATAAATCAAGTTAATATACTTAAACAAATAATTTAAAATAGTATATAGATTTCTTTTAATACATGTTTTATTATTAAAATTCTAAAATTGCAACAATAATTAGTAAATTATATTTTAAAAAATATATATAAGTATGTCATATTTAGATAAAAACTATAAATCATTTAAAATTTTATTTTAAAATTTCTCTCTTCTCTCTCTTTCTCATTAAAAAATAAATGCATAATCAAAATGTGCAAAGATAATTAATAAAATTACTTTATTAATTATTAATTAAATAAACATAAAATTATCTTAAAAACTATATTTTTTTAAAAAACTATGGAAGGATTTCAATAGAAAAAAAACTTACAAATTAATATTTTATTTAAATTAAAATATTGCAGCACTAAAATTTTTTTAAAAAACTCTCTTCTGGTTTCTAAATTAATTAAATTATAATAAAACTAAATGTTGCATAGAAACTAGTTATTTTCAAACACGATCTTTAAAGGCCTTTTTTTGTTTCTTACAAAATATATTGCGACAATTGCAAACGAACACTAAAAAGGTAACAAAGAATATGACCACAGAGGCTATAACTAGAGCAATGGTGGTGGTTTGATCATATGATTCAGTTGGATCTAATTTATGATCTTGTGGCAATAATTGATAATCGACTAGCACTTGTGTACCGTTCGGAGGTGGGCAGGGTTGTTGCACAATAATCTCTTGATGTTGCACCTGAAAAGGAGAATTTCATACAGATGTATTTAAGTGTTAACATTTTTATACCCTACATCACTGTAGGTGATGTAAGAGTATACAGTTCGACTCATTATCACATTTTTTAAGTCGATTTAACGACGTCAATTCATCCGTCTGTCTAGCTGGCAGTCCTTGTAAACTTTGCGAACAAAATGCAGGTGGAAATGTAGATAAACTGGGCATCTGACATTTTTTTTGGTCCGAGGACGATGCCTTTTGGTGATAGTGAGTTATAATTTCACCTACAAATCTTCCTACTGGACTGGGGTTTATTAAGCGTTTTAAACTTAATTTGGCGCAAATAAGACTTATGATATTCGAAACGATGTGTCAAATTATAAAAGGATCGTTCCATTATTTCTCATTGGTCAAAAATATGATTTTCAAGGGTTTAAAACTCACATAAACGTGTTTTTTTTTGGTCCATGGACGATGCCTTTTGGTGATAGTGGGTCCATAATTTCACCTAGTCTCTGTATAAATCTTCCTCCCAGACTGGGATTTTAAAGTTATACAATTCCTGAATTTTAAGCGATTTTAACTAAATTTGGTTAAATTATACAAGTTTCGGTAATTATTTCTCATGGGTCTAAAAATATAATTTTGAAGGGTTTAAATCTCACATATACGCCGGTATTGTGCTAAAAATTGGTAAACTTAGAATAAACATAAGCAAAAATCGATGTGTGATTTTACAAGGGTCAGTCCAAAATTTCCTCTGGCTCCCTAATAATTCCTTTTTTGTCATTTTAAATGGATAAGTCCCACAAAAATATAAATTATACGAGATAATGTAAATTTATACGAGGTTCGTCTATTAACTTTTTGGTGACTATCATTAATAAACAACAATGTATTGTAGGGTAATAAATAGTCGGACATTACTTTTAACTTTAACTTGTTTTTATTTTGAATTTTTTTCACTCACCTGTTTATTGCGACATAATTGTAGACCTGCTGAATTGGCCAAAGTTTCTACACTATATTCATCTTGTACTAAAACTGGTAAAAGCCATTTTTCTGGTGATATTAATTCTGACCAAGACCATATTTTTGATAGATTTTTCGGATGTACCGAATAACCACCCACAGCTGTTAGACCCAAAGATATCAGGGTATTAACAATTGTAGCCGAAACTTTGCAAGGCAACAAATGAGCACAGAATAAGGCCAAAGTTTGTATAACCGTTAGATAAAGTAACATATAACCTGGAAGCATATTAAACTAATAATGAGGATCATAAACTAATTTCTTCAACAAACTCTTACCCATATAAAGGTAAATGCCGGTATCACTACTTGTGGTATAAGTATACAGACCGGCCATACTATGGGCGGGTAACAAATAGGCCAACCATATACACAAACTAGGAAATAGACCCAATAAACTCTAAAAATTTAAACAAACATTAAATTTCTCTTTTTTACATTTCGCCCAATAAATGCTCTTCTCACCTGCACTATTATATATAACGATCGAGAATATAAACCTAAACGTATATCTCTTTCGGCATGTCTACGATCTTCTTGTGTATCTCTTATGGTCAACATAAGTAGTGGCCAATACATTAGAGCCATGACACAATGATGGTAACCCAAACGATCATTATAGGTCAATTGAGGATCCGAAGCCGGAACATCCCAAAATATACAACCAATACATAATGATAATACGGCAGCTGAAATTAATTTACTAATCCAGGTTAATAGGGATCCTGGTTGTTTATAGGCTGCAAAACGTTTAATTAAAGCCTTAAATTGTCCAAAGAAACCAGCTTTACGTATGAAATTGGGCATTGAAGCTGGTGGTGCTGCTAATGGTGGTTCCGAGTTGATTTGATCCCATGAATTTGCTAAAGATTCTATGCGCGCTGATGATTCCAAGAGGGCAGCTGCTGATAAATCATCTAGGGTGACCAGGTCCACTAAAGGGGATTAGAGAATTTAGACAAAATTTTAATGAAAATGTTTTAAATTTTCCGTAAAGTCAAATTTTAAATCTTAACATCTGAATAAATCAATTTTGAGTAGTTTTTGCAAACTGTTAGGGACCATCTTCACAAATTTTTTTTACTTACAATAATAATCAGCTGGATTTTTAAAAGGCGGACATGGATAACCCAATTCACCCATATGACGTGGTAAATCTGAACGACTACCGGAAAATACGGTTCTGCCACCCGACAGCAAGAGAACACCAGAACACATGGATAAAATCTCAAATGTGGGAGGTTGTAAAGTCATAATAACAATACGACCACCACTGCACCATTGTCGCAAATATTCGACCAAAAAGAAAGTATCAAATATATCCATATTCGAAGTAACCTGATCCAATATTAATATTGAAGATTGAGCCAATAATTGACAGGCTACACTAAGGCGCTGTTTTTCCGAGTGCGTTAGAGAAGAGACATTTGAAGCACGTACTGTGGTCAAACCCAAATCTTCAATAAGAACATCCATCTGGAAATTATAATGAAATAATTGATATTTTTAATTTCTCTATATGGTTCAAACAACTTACCCTTTCCTTAAGATCACTACGATCCATGGGACCTCTTAAGGCTGCATGAAAATTTAAGGTACATTGTACACTCATTCTTGGATCCAATGAGGAGGCATTCAAAGCAGGCACATAACTACATAATTCTCTTAAACCACGACGATTTATTTGTTGACCATTTATTAAAATTTCACCACCCATACGTTCCCTTAACCCTGACAAACATTCTGTTAGGGCGGTACCCTCTTTTTGTGATGTTGCCATTATGGCAAATAAGTCGCCAGCTTTAGCTTGCAGTGAGACACCTCTTAAACAGGGATTTACATCTAAACAATGTACCTGTATGTTGGGATAAACCAAACCAATTTCGGAACGTTTACGATGAGTCATGCCATAATTAGACATATGACCACCATTGGCCTGTTGTTCCATTTGATTGTGGCGATGACGTGAAGAAGCGTAAAGTCGAGAACCTCCACCATCACCACCACCATAATCATAAACATCATTGCCGCCAGCCAGAAGATCAGCTTCACTATGGGAGCGATGACCGTAGTGCTTGCCATTCGGAACATACTGTTGATGAGTATTAACATGGGTGCCAACTGGAACGAATCAATAGAATTGATTTTGTTAATAAAGATTATAGAAATTTCAGAAATAAATATTACCCGCTATACTAGCTCGACTGTTGGCTTGTCTTAATGCTGACATGGGTATGCCTTGAGCTCTAGAATCGGGACGTGATGATGGTATTCCGCCTATGGCACGAAAATCCGATTCACTGCGATATTTTCTAAGAAAACAAACGAATTAACAAATATTTCTTTATGTGATAATAAAAAGACTGTACCTTAAATTGGGTGGACCACGACTGCGGGTTGTTTCATTGTCACTGCTATCATAACCAGATGAACCAGCTGCTGGACCCGCTGAACTATCACGAAAACCACGATTTATACGACCATTAACACCACTGTTACCGCCACCACCATTACCACGCATACCGCCCGGACCAGGACCTGGACGATGTGAACGTTGTGAACCAGCATTTGGTGGAAAGACACGGGGTAAACCAAATTTTAAATATGTATACATATTAGATCCCAATGGTGATCTGAAAACAAAATAAAGATAAAGATAAAAGAAATTCAAATCCACCAATCAAATAATGCAGCTGCAATAGAGCGCTGCGTACGACAACTTACTTGGGACCATAACGCGGATGATTGAGTATTGATTGTACTGTTGTATCGCGTAATTGAAAATTTCCATATGGCAACGGTGATTTGTCAGAAGACCCTAAAGCTGAGTCAGTAAAATCAGAATTTAAATTTTGTCTGTAACAAAGAACAATAAAGAGAAAAATGTAAATATGTATGTGTACATGTGAATATGTATATGTAAATAAAATTGTATTTCTTTTTTTATTTTTCGTTAATTAAGTTAAAAAAACGGATGCGGTTTACTTGGTTAAACTACAAAATTCACATAACATTAAATTGGCTTAAACTCTGTTTGATTGGGTGTGTGTTTGTGTTTGTTGTGCATTTTTTTAAACAATTTCATTAACTTTATTTAGTTTTTGTTCTTTTTTTCAAATTTTAGTTTTCAAGAGAGTTTGAACAAAAAATGTTTTGAATTCATCAATCAATGCAATTTTATGATTATTTCCGTTCATTAGAATCTAATCAACCGTAGTGGTTTTTCGGTAACAAATGAAAAATTATATAATTTGAGTTTCTATTGAAAATTTTGATAAAATTGTTGTATTTTAGTCATAATCAGCGTACGAAGCATATTCTTCCATACCACAAATATTTTAGATTATTTAATAAAAATGCAAGAGGCAGGAAGTTTAAACAATTTAAAATAAATAATAGAAAAACTGCACCTAAATGAACGTGTTTAGATATATTTTTATTTATATATAAAATATTTTATTTGATCAAGTGTAAGTTCCGAAGTATGACTTTGACTACGACTATGACTCAATACAAAGTAAATAATGATTATCGAATATCTAAAGATCTATAAGAACGAGAGTTTTAAAAATTCATCTCAACTATTTTCTCAATAACCTCTTTCACTGGATAAAATGTAGAACGGATAGGATCAAGAGGAGGAGTATCTCCCATACAATTCAAATATTGATTATCGAATATCTAAAGAACCAATGAACACATTTCTAGTACACGTCGCAATTTGTGGAATTTCTTTCGACATGCAGCATTTAGGAGAATAATAATTAATAATTTTCAAATTTGATTAATACATTTTTTTTTGAACCCAGATTTTGTTTATGTATTTGTTTCATATGAAAAATAAAATTAAAATAAATTTTTAACGTCTGAAGTGATATTTCCATTTCAATGAAATTTTTCTCTTTGTAGGAGATGTGAAAATCAAGATCGGTCAAAAGGTAAAATTAAAATTTTTTGAAGCTAAATATCTCTTAAACCATAAAAGGTAATATTTCAATATAACAAGGTTTTTTGTAGTTGAATTTAGTCGTGTGAACATCTTTTAAATCGATTTATATATAAGGAATCGGAAACAAGGCGGAAACAAGGTTCACAACGTCCAAACTCAAATTCTCTAGGAAATTTTTGTCTGAAAGAATTAATTTTTTTTTAAGAAAATTGTTATCTAAAAAAAAATGATTTCTATAAAAAAATTTTTGTGTGAGAAAAAATCCTTAAACAATTTCTTGTCTGAAAGAAAAATTAGTTTTAGAGAATTTTTGTCTGGAGGAAAACAATTTCTGTCGAAAATGTCGTTTGAACAAAAATAACTCTTTAGAGAATTTTTGTCTGTAAGAAACAAAAATTCTTCAGAATTTTTTTGTCTGGAAGAAACAAAAAATCTTCAGAATGTTTTTGTCTGGAAGAAACAAAAAAATTCTATAGAAAATTGTTTATCTGAAGAAAAAATGTCTTTAGAAATTAATCGTCTGAAAGAAAAAATTATTTGGAAAATTTTAGTTTGGAAGGAAGAAAATCCTTTCGAATTGTTTTTGTCTGTAAGAAAAAATTTAAAAAAAAAACTTTGTCTGAAAGAAAATTTTTATTAGAAAACTCATTTTTGAAAGAAAAAATTTCTACAAAATTTTTGTCTGGAAGAAAACAAAATTCCTAGAAATATTTTTATGAAAGAAAAAAATATTTATTAAACTTTTCTCTGAAAAAAAAAGAATTTCTTAAGGAAGAACAAGGTTTTCTACAAATATCTTGTATAAAAGAAAAAATTCGTTAGAAAACTTTTGTCTGAAAGAATTTCTTTAAAAATCTTTTGTATGAAATTAAATTTTTAGAAATTTTTTTTGTCTAAAAGATAAAATTTTCTTTAGAAAAATTTTGTGTGAAAGATAAAATGTTCTCTAGAAAGTTTTTTTTCTAAAAGATAAAAAGTTTTTTAGAAAAAAATTTCTAAAAGATAAAATTTTCTTTAGAAAAATTTTGTCTAAAAAAATTTTTTTTAAAGTTTCTTGTCTGAAAGGTAAATATTTCTCAAATACATTTTGTCTGAATGAAAAAATCTTTAGAAAATTTTTGTCTGAAATGAAAATTTTCTTTGAAGGAACATTAAATCGCCTGAAATTTTTTGTCTAAAAGAAAAAAATCTTAAGACTTTTTTGATGACACGGGAATGAAATTTTGAAAAAAAAAAATATCCGAAATAATCTGTAAAAACTTTTTGTTTCATCGAAAATTTTCTATAAAAACTTCGTTTTCTGATAAAAAAATTTTTCAGAGAAATATTTTTTGTCGGATAAAAAATTTTGTTTAAAGAAAAATTTTGTCTAATGAAAAATTTTGTAAAATGACACGGGAATGAAATTTTGAAAAAAAAAATATCCGAAATAAATCTGTAAAAACTTTTTGTTTCATCGAAAATTTTCTATAAAAACTTCGTTTTCTGATAAAAAAAATTTCAGAGAAATATTTTTGTCGGATAAAAAATTTTGTTTAAAGAACAATTTTGTCTGATGAAAAATTTTGTAAAATGACACGGGAATGAAATTTTGAAAAAAATATCCGAAATAAATCTGTAAAAACTTTTTGTTTCATCGAAAATTTTCTATAAAAACTTCGTTTTCTGATAAAAAAATTTTTCAGAGAAATATTTTTTGTCGGATAAAAAATTTTGTTTAAAGAAAAATTTTGTCTGATGAAAAATTTTGTAAAAAGAAATTTGCATGTTAAAATAATTAAAAATATTATTTCTTTTAAATTTTGTTTTTAATTTTGCAAAATTTCTGCAGACAAATTTCATATTACGAAAAATATTCCGATTATAATTTTCCATTCCTGTAGAAATTTTTTGTTTGATAAAACATTAAATCAAAAACTTTCATCTGTTAAAAACTTTAAAGATTTAAAAAAAATTAAACAATAATTTTTGTCTGATAAAAACATTCTTAGTAATAATATTAACCCTTTTTTATGGGATCAGATTATATACGACTTTAAATTTTTTTAAGTTAATTACCTGTATATAGACCATGCATGTAAATCTTCAGAGGCCGCTGGTGGTAATGGGGAATTTGGACCATGTGGCACGGAATATCGTCTTTCTTCGCGTGACATTTTTTTCGTTGCACCAAAATTACTCAATTCCATATTTCTGTAAAGACAAGTAAAAATAGACATTTATTGAAAAAAAGAAATATAAACCAAAATAATAACTAAAACCAAAGTCATTGTTATTGAATTGAGGAACCAGAAAATGCTATGAAAAAGAAAAAAATATAAATTTTTCGTAGAAGACTGTTATGGGAAATAAATGACAACAGCCACATTAACCACAATTACAATAATAGCAGCAACTACAATAATTTTAAACTGCGATTTTTAGCAAAGAAAAAAATCTACAAAAATATGTGTGAAAATAATTTAAATAGTGGATATGTACAGCTGTCAGTTTTTTTTATAAAAAACGTATATATTTTATTATAACTATAAATGACATTAGATGATGACTTAAATGTATTAATATAATGATTATATATTATTTTATTTATAATAATAGTTAAAGTATTAAATATTACTTTGTAATGATGATTACATACATATCAAGTTGATGATAATGATGATTGTTGTTGTCATCATTAGGGTTTTGTTATTTTATAGCTTTTGTGATACGTCTCTTTTCTCTTTGGTATAAGGCCGTGGGGCAAAAATTTCAATTTAACGGTTTTCTTTCTTCTTTATAATAATTTTTCTAGCGGTTGTTTTTGTTTTATAATTCCCTATATTTTCGTCTTATTAAGTTGATAATTTGTTGAAGAAAATGGATTTTTTTTACATGAAATATTTTGTTTCAGAGTTATGAAGGTGATGGAAGCAAAATTGTGATTTTAAATAAATTTTTAATAGACGTTTTGAAATTGTGAGAAAAATGTTAATTATTGTGGTTAATATCATTTTAGTAAAAATAATAAAAACATTTATCTTTTTTAAAGCTTAGAGAATCTTCCAAACGTTTTCCTTCTCTTAGATTTTTTGTATTATACCTGCTTAGAACCTTATAGACTTTGATTATTTTTAAGTTTAAATTTGGTTTTACCTTAAGGCAAACAGCTGTTCACCTGTTCTACAAGATGTGTTTTAAAAGTATGTTTTAAAGTTTCTTGGTTTTCTGGATATTGTGTACACCTTTTTTTAACCGCATCAAGATTCCTATCGAATTTTGAAATCAGTGTTAAACTTTTGATTTGCGGGATTTGCTAACAATTTACACAGAAGTATAACAGTAATATGAATGCTTTCCTGCGCATGATCCAAAGTAATGTTTGATATCCAAAAAATTTAATAACACTGTTCTAAAAATTGTGGTAAAAATATGTGAAATATGAAAATCTTTCGATATTATTTAATTATACAACGATAATTTTTTAAATTACATTAAGTAGTAAAACTTCAAGGAAGAATTTTATTATGAAAAAATTTTTGAATTAATATTTTTTATCTATAAAGCAAAATATTAACGGCAAAAATCTTAAAATTATGCTTCATTAAAAAAATGTTAAAACAACGTTGTTTCACAACGAGTGCATTTTTGGGGAATTTTTATACCATCCTCCACCACATCAAATCAAAATCTGAGAGCGCTATGTCCGTCTGTCTGTTGGAAACAGACAGTTTGCAGTCTAGTTATATCAGTTCATTAGCTAGAAAGTTATAGACCGGTATTTGAGACAACCCCAAAAGAAGAATTTTTGTTAATTTTTTATTAGATAGTTCTAATGATGTATGTTCTTCATCATCAAACCATATATATGAAAATCTGATCAATGGAAAGAAGGTTATTGGCTAAAACATGCAAAATTTAGATACGCTCCAAAATTGCTTGTTATATGGGTCTCAATTTTAAAGGTAATTTTCTGAAAGTTGCCACATATACTAATTTTGATTTAATAATAAACCTAAATAAACCTAATTATCCTGGGTCCATTATTTTCTAAAATTTTTTAAGATACGTAACAGATTTGGTGACAATGTTTTGATATAATTCCAATACAAAGCCCCTGTTTCGATAATGGTTTTTAGTTGACAAAAATCTTAAAGATAAACCAATTCTGTTAAAATTCGATATAATTATAATGACCTGATCATATGTGATAAAATTAACCAATGTCGGACCATGGTTCGACATGGCTTCCATATAAGAACTCTTCCTGAAAAACGGATTATTTTATTTTTCTAACAGTTTTTGTTGTATATAACTGGTGAATATCAGCCCATCTGATATTTTAATTAGTGAATCTGATGGATATAGGTGTTGACATAACTTCTATTATTAGTCCCTTCTCAGAAAAGATTGACAGAGCTCAATGAAATTTGGCCTGACTATTAATTAAAGTCCTGAGAAGTTTTCTTTTTAAACCAGCAAAATCGATGCAGTATGTTAAGAGATATAGACCAATATCTGAGACAACCTCTTAATTATAAATCGACAAATAGGAATAAAAGTAATTAAAATCAGAATTTTTTTATAGCTTTGTTACTTTCAGGTATATTGAGATCATTCTGTGAAAATTTCATCAAAATCGGATCAGCCGTTTTTGAGTCTATACATTACATACTATACGCTACATATACACATACATACACACATACATACATACATACATACATACATACATACATACATACATACATACATACATACATACATACATAAGTACATACACGTCCTATTTTATATATATATCGATTTTACAATCTGAATAAATAAGTTCTATTTTTTAAAAGTTCTAAACAAATTTATTTCTCTTTTTTAGAATTCTAAATTATTTTTATTTCGAGCTACCGATAACTTAAATTTCTAAAATAAGAATTCCCGTTTCCTCTTTTTAGCTCTATTTTTAACACTTTTAATATGATCTTTTATCATTCATGTGAACTACTTAATTTTAGCCCATTTAAAACTCCAATTGGTTCAGTATTTTAGATGTTTTGTTTTTGGGCGGCTTTTGTTGCTGTTACTATTTCCTCACTCATTTCATTTCGTTTCAAATTCTTGACCCAGTTTAAACTTGTTAACAAAAGCAATTATTATATATAGAAAAAGTTAAGAGACCAAACTACAAATTATGTCAGTTTTATTTTGCCACTACAGACAACAACAAGAAGTAAATAATACAATCTACAACAATAACTACAACAGTGTTTGTATACAAGTTTGTTGGGATTTGAGACACGATTTCTGGTTTCAACAGACTGCCACAAATAAAGACTCGACCACATTAAATGTATGTGATTGATAACTAAGATGATATGATTGACTAACTGAATCACTGAGTGGCTGGATGGTTGGTTATTTGGCTAACAACTGACTGACTGACTGGAGAGATATATGATGAATTTGTAACAGTATTCAATAAACTATATTTAAAACTTACATAGATAATAATTTTATTAACAACATACTAATGAAATTTACTGTTATTTGTAAAATAAAAATCAAAAAGAAACAGGTAAAAATTGATGAAGAGAAAAAAGAAGGGCTAAATTAAAAGAAAATTATAGATGAAATGTTACCAATATTTAATGAATCCAAGTAATGTTGAAACTATAATTTTAAATTGATTTTATTTGGTTCAATAAATCACTGTTAAATAAATTAAATTAAATGAAATGAATCAGTTAATAATAATTGTTTTAAAGGAAGTTTTATTAATCGTTCTTTCTTTAAAAAATCTTATTTAATTTTTTGTTTTTTTTTTATAATTTCATGTATTTTTATATAAATAAATTTATTATTTGTGCTCGTGTTATTTTCTTTGCATTTAAATATTCTTTATTTATAAATGACTCATTTTTAGTTACCCTATAATGTAACAAGTGGTGAATTAAGTTTGTTATAACACATGGAACGCTAAGAAAAAATTACTGGGATCGAAATGGTCTTAAAATCAGTTTTATCTATTAACTTCTTTCAAAAGTTTAATCTTTAATGTAGAAAAAAATCAAAAATATTATAGTCGGTCAAATCTGACTATATATTACCCAATACCACACTGTTGACTTTAAATGGTATTTGTGAAAAATTTGTGAATGGCCTTTATGTAATTCACATCATGTGCACTACATCATTATGATACTATCACTTATGTGATTAAAGAGCTGGAGGAAACAATGGACCAGCCATGGTATAACATCGGACTTCGATTTCTGCTTATATCTATCTTAATTTGACCAATTATTATTACAATACCAACATATATGTGAGATATAAGGCATCGTCCTTGAGCTTATATAATAACAAGTCGTAATTTCACCAAGATATCAATAAAACTGAGACCTGCATTTTATTCACAACATTGAGCCAGGCGGACGGACGGATATCGTTAAATCGACTTAGAATCGCGTTAGCGAAAATATTTTTTTATTAAATTTATAACATATCACTTTCTATAGGTTAGATTGTCCAATGGAACCCCAATGGAGCCATCTTAGTGGGACACCTAAAATAATTTTGGAATTAAAAAAAAAACGAGTTGGAAAAAAATGAAATTTTCTTGGGAGGAAAAGTGGGGCATGAAATATGTTTCAGCACATTTAGAAATGGTGCTCCAATGGGTCCTTAACAGATTTATAAAAATGTAATAAATGAAATAATTTCCAAATAATTGAAATTATTATTATTTTTTTTTAAATTTTCTCAAACTGTCAATATTGGAACTGTTCAGTATGGAAAAACGATTCGTGTAATGCATATCTATGGAAAATAGTAACATTACGCTATTTAGGTATGATGGTCTAAGATACGCCTAATGGAGTATGTGTGATAGAATAAACTACGTTAGAAGAGCAGATTTGTTGTAAAAATGTATGGAAAATAGTAACATTTGACTAGAGGAAGCCTCTTTAAGGTTAAATTTTCATCAAGGGACTCCTTTGGTATCAAAAAAACTTGAAGATTCACAATTTTTAACGAATCATTTGATTTCATAAATATGTGAATATGTGAACTAAAAATATCGACTTAAAATATTTTTAATTAAATTCATATTCAAACTGTAATAAAATTGATACGAATAATTTTATTTATTTAAAATTTCACCTGTCATTACAAGGGCCATTCGGCAAAAGTATATAGTTATATATATGGATAATTAAAAGATAAATCCAGCTTTGCGACGTAAAAAAAATAATGTATTTTTTTCATTTGACTTGCGAGCAGATCTTGCCCTCGATCTCATTCGAGTTTAGTTTACACGTATTCCCGTTAAGTTTTCTTTAAACAACAATAAGACAATTATATAGATCAGAATTAGAAAATGGTTTTATTGGTGAATGAATGTTGTCACCTTTAAAATAATTATAAGATAATAAAAAAATGATTTTTTTACGAATTTAAAGAAAGAATACCTGTTGGCATTCACTACGCCATTAACTATACAGGCGCTTATAATCATGTAAAACGACTCGGAAAAATCCAGATCTGACCATATGATATTTCACTAAAATATTTCGAACGCCTCAAAAGGAACAGTATTATTAAAAAGATCTATTAGAGCGAATTTATTAGGATGATCTTCTTGTGATCTTCTTAAAATTTGGTTTGTAGATGTTGACTAATTTCAGATATATTTGATTTTATTCCCAATTTTATTTTTTATTTTCAAAGACTAAATTTCATCTAGATTTCTCTTAAATTGTATACTGTAGAGATGTTACAACGATAGATAAACCGACAAACAAATAATTTTTTTTCAGATATCGATTATGAGTTGATCAGTATACTTTATGACGTTTACAGCATCAAACTACATTCACGGTGACAACTTTAGCTGTGGAGAAACTTCATTAAATCAAGGAATAACACTAAGTCGATTCCTTATATTTTAAAGTGAGAGTAGCACTATTTTTTGTCTATGTACCTAGATGGTGTAGGGTATACAAAAAGTCGAACTTAAATTTCATTAATTGTTAATAAGACCAGGAAGAAGTATTGATGTATTTGAATCAAATAACACGTGAGAATATATCAAATCGAAATATATCGCGACGAGATTGATTAAAAACTTTTGGAAGCCAAATTTGATATTGATTCTTAATCAAACTCATTGAGTTTTTTAGAAAATTTTATATCTATGAATGTTTGGAAAAAATTTTTAATATGAGAATACAATGTCTCTATAAATTATTGGTTCGGAAAGACTTTAATTCACAAGGTTAAAAGAGCGTGAATGACATTTTGTGAAGAAAACATTTTAGGAAGGAGGCTTCACTAATATATCGAAAATTATAATTGCAATACATGTCCAAATTATCGAAAATAAGAGTTAGGGAGCATTTTAAATTCTTAATATCCAATTAAAATATTCTCACTTGTTTTATTTTTTTTTATTAAAATAAAAAAAATGATCATAAATTTTCAAGATTTCTTTGTTTGTAGAATAATTAAATTTTATTTCAAATTTTGCACAGTCTTACTTAATTTCCCATTCTAAAAAGATTAGAAGCTGTCAACATTAAGCAAAAACAAAAAGAATAAGATACATTTTTATTAAAAAAATTAAAAAAATTTTAAATCTGAGATATAAATCTTAAAAACGACGTAAACATCAGCAAAAAAAAACATCTTAAAGTAAAACAATAAAGTTAATTCTTATATTTTGTGTTGTTATTAACAATTAAAATGCATAAAATGTTTAACAACTTTTGTTTTACAATACCAGATATTGTTTAAATGAAACAAACTAGAAGAATAATTCCAATAGGGGTATTCACTCTCAGGTGTATTATTTCTTATTTAAGATTTTATTATTTCAGTCATTAAGTTTTACAGCCCTAATTTTTACACTTTTTTTATTAAAAGTGTGTAGAATGGTTTAAAGATTTTTAGTACAACATTACGTACTAATATTATTTCCGCTTTGTACTGCAATTTGTTTTTGTTTGCAAAACGATTAAAGAAAAACGTGTATTTTTTCAAGACATTTAAGGTTATTTCATATGAAATATGCTTATAATTAACACTAATTATTAAGTTAATTTAACTGAAATTACATAAGGTGTTTCTTTTTCTATTCAAATTAAGTCTGATATACAGTTGAGTCATGGAAATTAAAATAATTTATTTTATTGCTTCCAGTTTCATAAACTTTTGAAATTCTTACTATAAGATTTATATGTATATGAATCTAAAATTATAGTTAAAATTTATGATTGATATTAAGAAAGCCTCTTAAAACGAAAAGAAATTAATGTAGAGTTTTCGAGATATGTGGACCTGAAGTTTCGATATATGGATCTATTTCTGCGTTTCATAATTTAGATATGATCACTTTTTTGTTAAATTATGAGATCTTCCTTTCGATATATTTTCATAATGATATAGAAAAAACGAAACCCTAAAATATTAAAAGTATATACCATTATATGACTGCCTTTTAGTTTATATATCATTAGTGAGATATTTTTAAGACATTTCCAATGATAAATATATTAACTATTTAACATAAAAATTAGTTTGTATATTGAAATTTTAGATTTTTATATCTTAAAATGAAACTTGAAAGCAAAAAAATTATATTTAGTTTTTTGTCCATTGAGGATAAATTTTTTGGAAATTTGAAAAAAGTCTTTACCAAAGAATATAATAATGTTTCCAAGACTGTATTGTGTTTAAAAATGTAAATTGTTTGGTATTATAGAACAATTAGGCTTAAATCAATTTCTGTGCTTTACACCATCATATATGGTTTAGTTATTATGCGATTATGGGTGTAATCGTCAACCGACTCTCTGTGTGACATTTCAGGCAGATTTAGCTCGATTTTATGTTAATTTTTTTCCATTATCCCTCGGGAAAATTAAGCTTCTATAAAGCACTGCGACTTTTCGGTTTGTTTATTTGGTTTGTTTCTATAATCAGCTTTGAGTTCCTACTAAGTAGGTGATTTGCTCTAATGTAGCAGGTTCTAGGATGATTTGTTGAGATTCATACCTTCTTTCCAGCTTGCTTGTCGGCGATGCTCTTCTTCTTTCCAAAGGGTGAGCTGAGTGAGTTAATTGGGTGGTTTTTATTGGAGAGGAGAAAAATTACTTACTTAAGAATTTTAAAAGCGATGATGAAGAATTTTTGTCATTTTGTCCTCCACCAGGATTTGAAACCGTAATGCTCAGAATGTAGATAAGCCCTTTAGAAGTTAATAAATCTTTAACAATTTTTAATATTTCTCATATAGTGGGTATCGGTTCATATCTTTCATATACCTCTCATAAAAACCTGTTCAGGAAATTAACTTATATGATATGAATCTCAGAAATAGTAATATTGCAACAATACTTGTAATAAAGAAGAAGTAATTTATGCATTAATGTCATAGAAAAGAATTAAATTCTACGATGGTCGATTTATTATTAATTTTTAGCTGTTTTTTTATCAAAAAGATAAAATCTAAAAAAATTTGAATGGAAATTTTAATCTGGGATTTTTAGATGAAAATCCGCTCAGAAAATTTTCAAATATTTGATAAACTGATATAAAGTTGTCTTCGTATTTTTAGATTTTAAAACTTTTATTGTTAAAAGAAAATGTTATTAAGGATTGATGGATATTTGTGATAAGAAGACACTGTAAAAATATTTAGTCAAATTAAGATAAATAAATTTCGCTGTGCGAAATTATACGATGTTCGATCCATAATTTTTTCTTACTTCTGAAAAAATTCCTTTTAAAACGCATTAATTTCACAAAAATATTTGTATCATAATAATCTATTGCACAGCAAAAGCATAAATAAGAAAAGCAAACTATACGAGGGTCGTTCATAAATTTTTTTGTAGCAACCATTTACAAGCAACAATGGCGTGTAGAGTATTACATAGTCGGTGTGACTATAAATTTTTACTCATTTTATAATGGAACATAATGTTGTCTTCTTTTATAATAAAACAATTTAATTTTAGTTTTTTTTTATTTTAACTAAATACTTGATCCATTTGGCAATTTATTTTCATAAGTAAAAATTACTGTTAATTTCAAAACTTTAATAATTTTAGATGCGTGTTTAATTTTTAATTATGCTTTTAAATCTATTGCTTTAGTTTATTCTATAAAAATTTTGGTAGTTTTTATTTCTACACCGAATTACAGCATTTTGAATGGGAAGAAAAATAATAATAAAATAAAAACAGTTTCATAATTCATATTAAATAAGAACCACTCTCACTATAACAGTGTTTTGATATATAATAATTAAAATTGGCTCCATATGGAGGCTCCTACAAAACTAAAATTTACAATTTAAAAACTCGTAAATGATTTCGACTTTTTTAATCACTTTCACTATGATACTTCTAGTGATGTGAGTTAAAAATGTGTTAATTTCAATTGTATTTCAGCCATAATCACAAAATATTTAAAACTTTTTTCCGTAAAATCATACAGAAATTAAAGTTTTCTTCAATTATATTTTTTATATTAATAATTTGTATAATTTTATACTTTTTAATGATTTTTTTTGGGTGGGTCCTAATTTGGATCTTTGTTTTTTTCAAAATAT